>WEDG01003900.1:0-21667 GCA_017591395.1 Schistocephalus solidus
TACGCAGGAACGATAGTGGGCCAGCCGACACGAAAATGAAGCAGCCGAAATTAAGTGAATGGTTGGGCAGAGAAACAACTGTGGCGACAAAGTACTCATGACACGACAGTACATATCATTTTGTAGCCCTCCGAGAAAACGGTAACAATCAACCAGGCTATTTCTCTACTAAACGCAGGAAGCAAATAAATACATCCGACCTCCATAGTATACGAAAAAGGTACGCCTTAGATGATAAAAATAAAAAGGATTCTAGGATTCCGCCATTGCTAGCAGGACATAGCCACGCTCTTTATTAATATAAATGAGCAATTTTTAATTGAAATACGGAATACAGGATGTCGGAAATGGACATCCTTCCCGTAGCCCTTTTGTATCCCACCTGCATGGAGACGTAGTGAGACGTGCTTCGGGCTCCTAATGGCAGTAAGAAATGGGAAAACACCGATGTCGAGGGCAGAGGCCTACAGCCCCGATGAGGACCAGAAAAGCCATAAGAGGATTCTTCGTCTTGTAGAAGGCCACAAATCCCATTAGAAGACGCTTGGTTTAACGGCTCCAGTCGGTAACAATGTTTGCTCAAAAGACCTTAACTTTACATTGAGAATCTCCGTTTCGTAGACAAATATTCGAGTTAATAGTTGATCCAAAGAGTCAACACGCACGTACAGAAGAAACGTACTTACCAGGTTCTTGATTAAACTATGAAGAACCAATCAGCAGTTGCTTTCTAAACACACAAGAATAGGCTGTATTGGAATGTTCGCTAAAAACGAAAAATGGTCATATCGTAATAGGCGCTAGTCCATTGTATCCTGGGAATTTTTCCTCCGTTACTCGACTGGATCATTGCGAAGGCAGTAGCAACCCGCCCTGTATTAACCTTCTCAACTGACAATAAATTGTTCCTGGAATCATAAAGACGGCCACAACCTAACACGCACTAATCGATGGAACGCTGTCCGACTAATGCATTGCAGC
Organism: Schistocephalus solidus; assembly: GCA_017591395.1. NCBI lineage: Eukaryota > Metazoa > Platyhelminthes > Cestoda > Diphyllobothriidea > Diphyllobothriidae > Schistocephalus > Schistocephalus solidus. The sequence goes on from WEDG01003900.1 coordinate 982, forward strand.
ATGCTTCATTCAAGAAAGGTCTCCTGACCATCTTCTAAACTTGAATCATGATAAGTGTAAGCCGTGCAATTTAAAATCGCCAAAGTGTTCGCTTAATTCTACGAGGAGCACGCGCCGGTGACGTGGTGGCTACGCGGTCTGCTACCAATAGGTCAATTAATATGTCTGTCAGATTACTTGAACTCGTGGTTAACCACGCTGGAAATGGGATCAATGAAATCTGCAGATGAATTATTACTCGAATTATAACGCGCACTGTTAGATGTGTTATTACTGATCAATAAATTGCTCATAGAGGCGTGTACTTGTCATTTGCTTTCACATTTGCGCTCTCTCCCTACTCTGGTGCTGGATGGGGAAGGCAAATAAAATGCAGCCGATCTCCGTTGATTAGTCTTTGTCGGTAGTCTTCCTTCACTCCTGTTCGTGGAATCATAAAGAAGTAAGTAAGAAGTGTTTCCTTTCAAATTTTATCGGAGCGGTGCTTAATAAAATTCTCAGGTATCTGTAGGAATGCTTAAAACTCATTTCTGTAAATAGGTATATGTTCCTGTGCCCAAAGTAATTCAAAAATTAGTCCGAAATCTTTTTGGTTCTCCTTGTACAGATTGAAATTGAAATGTCCATTTATAGTCCAAAAAGGCGTTATCGCAGAAATAAATCTGAAAACCATCATTCAGATGGGCTTTTTTTAAAAGGAGTTAGAGTCGAGGAAATATACATGCTATCACTCGGATTCACGATCGAACGCATCATCAACGAAATGGGGATACACAGGCAATTTATTCGGCAAAACACAACCACAGATTGGAATTCGACGAGTCTGAAATTCGCACGAGGGTTGACAATCGCGTGCACCGTATACTGCTTGAGTTACGGTTCAGGACCCCCTGTCTATTAACAAGTGCAACGATCTACCAACTCCATAGTGCGCGCTGAGATATAGTTTGGCTACAGTTATTGGCCACTCCGAGAGGACTTAGGTGACGATTGTTTCAACGCCAGTGCTGGTGAGCCAAATAGCCGAGCAGTGATCGTGGCCAAGTCCAACACAGTTAATGTTATTCAGGAATTAACAACGGAAATATCGCCATTAAGGAATTATCGCGCCAGAAGGCACGCATTCCTGATGAAGGGGACAGCCATTAATTGTTCTTGACACGTGTCAACATTGTGAATTCAACCTATTAACATCAAAATTTCCTGTTCATTCATTATCCGCATCTAAAAATGTCATTGGTGATAGGTTAGAGTATGAATCTTAAATTTCATGAGAATCAAGTTCTTGTCCCAGCGATCGAGCCTACGACATGCCAGTAGCGGTAGAGGTAAATTTCTTTCAACATAAGATCAAACATATCTTTTGATTTGGCAGCTGTCCTGGAAAATAATGGCAACTATATTTTTAATTCTAAATATTCGGATAAGCATTTTTTGCATTTGATTTTATAACCTTCTGTTAAAACTGATTTCCTTATAGAACACCCTAAATACAACTACTACTATCTTCATTTCACTAAGCCATTTTGTTACACTAAACCTGGCCATCTGCTGAACACGCCGAATGCAAACACAGTCAATATGTTGTTCACTCATTTACCATTCATATTCCACTGTCATTCTTTCGCATTGGCATACTAAAAGTGCATGCATAACATTTTCAACTTAACCGCTTTTGATGCAGACCTGTACCCCAAATATACGGAGGACGTTGTCGGCTGACTAACTATTATAACTACCAGTAATCCTATTCATTCAGTCTGCTCACTTGTCGGAACCCCTGGGAGACAGGATATGCCTGTTAGACTGCGTATTTTTTTGCATTCCATAAACAATTTTGTTCACAATAGGTGTTGTGGCACACCTTAGGCGTAGGACTTCACGCCGCTGCAACTACTGTCACAATCCCGTTGCCAGGGACGGACAGCCAACTGATGCATGAGAGATTGAACTGCGGACGACAATTGGGACTCTCTCCTCAAGGCAGATCAGAAAATTTCCAACTGCAGCAAAACTAATGCGCATAAAACCTCACGAGTTGCAAACAGGCCCGGCTTGGAAGGCAGCTAACAGACTATTTACATGTGTCATTTTCAGGACTGGGAGTCAGGCTTAAATAGCTCCTGCTAGATTTAATCTCTATGGCATCCACGTTGAGATGAAATGCGAGTACCTTCATAGGATGTGGTGACTAGTTCGTTGTGCGGTATGCGTAAATGCACTGATGACTCTCTCATTCTTGTTGCTGGTCCCAGAGGAGTGAGAGAGTAAAGAGTTTGGTGTGCAGGTCAGATCCACGTGCAAAGCATCGCCCTGCGTTCACGGGGTGACTCGCGATGGCCAAACGCCTTTCCATCCATTTCTAATTTCAGCTCATTCGCCAGTAACCGTACTTCAGCGTGGGAGGGTTCTCCCGTTAGATATGAAGTTTGAAGGATTTCGCTTCCTGTTTCACCACCTGGAGAGTGAGTAGATTATTTGAAGAATGAGTAAACTTAGCCGTACTGTACCTCCCAAAACCTCACCTAAAAATGGTCTTCCAACAACAGCAGCAGCAAGCCTTGGCACGTAGTGTAACATGCGAGTCCCCTTCAAAATTTTCATAGGAAACCACGAACAACAGTTTGAAGAGAACGAATCTATCTATTCATGTATGTAAGCTGTACCCATCCCCAACTTCATATACGCCAGTAAAAATGAGAATAAAATAACTATTCAATGAAATGTAACTTTTTGTCGAATTCTACAAAGTTTGCGTGCCAATTTTTACGGGAATATTTTAAACCTTCTAAAATAAAAATGCTTTTATTCGCACCTGAAATACACTCCCACCTATGAAAACAGAGTTCAAAATTTAATGTGAGGCTAAAATATAAGTGTTAGACATAATATACGAGTTGGTAACGATCAGGGAAACGGACAGGACAACGCTGCGCGTAAGGGGTGGAGTTTATATAGGCGGGGGGCGGGTTATTAGGAGTGAGCCCAGGCTGCGGAATCGCGTGAGACATTGTAGGGGGTCCAGAAGGCTGTTCTGTTGCGACGGTTGAAAAGGCCCGGTGTAAGCCACCTTCATACGATTAACCGATACCACCTCAGTGCGGTCATCATGGACGATTTTGAAATGTTTTTATGTGCGACAATATCCACAGTTATATTTCAAATTGTAGCTGTGATGCGCCACCGCATAAGTCGGTCTATTGCAGCAAGTGAGAAATCGCAACCACGGGACGTTGGCTACGGACCTACCAGATCTATGTGCACCTGTGCAAAGCGTGCGTTAGGCGCAAGAAAAGTGTCAATGGGGTCTTTGTTGAGTCATCCGATTTTGGTTTTCTGATAGATCAAACACGAACGAGTCCAGTGTTGCCAATCGATCGCTACAACAAGATCAGCCATTTTCCTTGTTGAACCTACGCGTAACTCTTCCTCTTCGTTGGAGGACTGTCAACTCTGCTGCAAGGAAGCAATGACTGCATGGTAGCAATACGCCTCTCTACCGGCAATCAACTTTACGTCCCTCATCAGCGCATATGTCTCCATCCAATGATGAACACCTTATCCAAGGACATGCATGAACTACGGTTAAATGTTTTAAAGACGGATAATCTGGGTATTCCTTACGAACTTTAACGCCCGTGTCTGGACAGATCCCACTACATGGGAATGGTTGGTCTCGTAGGCTACAAAACAAGATCAGCCATTTTCCTTGTGGAACCTACGCGGAACTCGTCCTCTTGCTAATTACTACTTTTTTTCGCATTCCCACAGGAGAGGGTTCTAGGTGGATGCAATCTTCCGGTCAAGGGGTTGGCTTCTGCGTTTTAGTCGGGAGGAGAAATCTACACGACGTGCTGGGGGCCAAGGCGATCTGCGATGTGAATGGATTGACTGCTCAGGGCCTTGCCATCTCCAAGATGAGGCGTCGACTGTTACGTCACAAAAGTCAGCAAAGAAAGTGAACACCAGGTAAGGTAAAGACATTTATTTCAAGTTATCCATTATGTTGTTTTAATTCCAGTAAAAATTTAATTGCCTCAAGGATTGGAGGAACTGCAGGTGACAACACCCCCTTGGAGGTGTAAGCTGCCATGCACCATGCAACTCTTCAACGTCCCCAGACACACGCATATTCAACTCTAGTATTGGTTTGATGAAAACGACGTGGAGATCAGAAACATACTCGCCAAGAAGAATCGACTACACAAAGCCTACATGGACCACCGGACTGACATCAAGGAAGCGGCTTTCGTCGGAAGCCGCAGCCGTGCGAAGTGACAACCATGGAAAATGCAGGACTCATGGCTGTCCTTCAAGGCTGAGGATTCAAATGTATGCGGCCTGCATCGAAATGAAAAGGTTATCTTTGTGCTTTTTGACGTTGCCGGTACCTCCATGTGGAAACAAATGAAATGAATTTCACACCTTCCCTGCTAGAAACCATGGGGACGGTGTAACAACTTTCAGGCGGGAAGATAAAGATGGTTTTTGTTAATTTCAGCCTGAATTTTTTAGTTGATTATGTTTGTATACTTTGTTGAAATTTACGAAAACACATATAGTTGGTTAATATGAACAGTTACAAAATATACATAAAAAAGCATGTTATAATCGTGGAACGTAAACTCCATCCAAGTCGTGCCATATTACTGTTGCTCATAAGTGGTCGGCAGATCCATTAATGGTGATTATCGTGCAGTAAATAGCCTTTCATGTTTTAATTTTTAATTCCGATCAAACTTAACTACTAATTTCACATTACAGCCGGCAAAATAATAGGTATAATTTTACTGCTGCAAACAACTGTGGGATTAAACATTCTTATACTGCCTTTAATGAACCATAGACATCTTATTAGCAGAGAACGTTATGTGAGAGACATTGGCAATTGACAAATTCTGTTATACATCGAATTAAACAATAAAAAATTCAAAAAAATTAAACAGATTGCGGTACGCTGAAGCATGAGCGTGTTTATGCATAAAATGAATATCAGCCGTTGAGAACATTCTTTAAGGCCAAATTACTGACACGTGGTAAGACATAGAAAACCAGTTTTTTAAGGAGAAATTTATATCGTTAGCCAAATAAGGCACGTCTACATTATAAATGTAAGAACGCACGATAAAAATAGGCTAGACCTCAAAGCATAATCAGTGTGTCAGAAGTTAGTAAGACTTGATGCTGACAAAAGTACAAAACATGCGAAGTTCGTGTCAATTGAAGAGAAACAGGCATGACAAGTAACTCAGTTATAGGCCATTTTTGGAGGCCTGTTACCGTACAAAATGCCCAACCATCGTCGGACCAATCAACGCAGTCAGGAGCCTGTTATTGCTTTTGTTACTGAATTTACCTTTTTTCTGCCAAATCCAAACGCTTTGGTACGAGTCGGTTACTTTGCTAGAACAGTCATTTCGTCATATATCGATTATGAATGCAGGTTAACGCTAAGTAACGATAGAAAATATTAACAAAGATGCTTAAATGCGCTTTAGATTAGGGAGAAGCATGACTGTGATGATTTTATATTGATTCATATTTTAGAAATGCGGAAAAGTCTGACTAGATGAGGGTACTAGTTGAAGATCCTAAACTGTATATGCTGCAATCTTCTTTACACATTTCCATTGACCAGCACGTGGAATTGATGTAAGGAAATCAGTTCGACATGGCACTAAGTACCCCCTAGTACCCCCCGAGCGATAATTTTCTGGTTAACACTAACCCTTTATATTCCCCATTTATATGTAGCGCAATTCCACCTGTAGTACTGGGGGCGTATTTCTCCCGTTCAGAACCCGTGTTTCTTCACACAGCATTAGTTTGTGAACCGTATAAGTTTCATCTTCCAGAATGGCTCACTACAGTCCGATTCAGGCATGGGAGAAAATGATGTTGTTAAGACTGGGGTAACTATGTTGTGGTGTGTATAAAATCTGGTGAAAAATATGGAATATTTTGTGATAGTCTGTTTCCCCCAAACACCCGACCCTACTTTTACCTGAGGTATTGTGATCACAGGTACAGTTTAAAGGATTTTTATCAGACAAATTTTTCTCTATGGGTCACTTTGACGTATCTGCAAGTCATTGTTCACCGGAAAAGACGACCTCAGAGGCATATGTTCAGACAGACACAAAAGTAGTTCAGAGTTGGACTGTTTAAGTTGGAGCTTGCGAAACCTACTTGCAGAAAAGACTGAGCGGTTGAAAAACTTCAGTTCAGATAGTCGGGTTAAGCCCGTTGATAGACGTATGTCAATGTAAGCTTAAACATTGAGCAGATGTTTGATCTAAGGTTATGGTAATTTTAAATAACGTGTGATGTTTAATTTAATAGCTGAACATAGGCGGTCTAAAACAACAGACTTATTGTCTTCATTGAGCGCCAGTGAATATCCTATCGGCTCGTCACAATGTGTCCACTATTCGCGTTTCAGCCATCATATTTGTCAAAAGGGGCAACTAGACGGAGGCTTCAACTTCATCCCAACTTTTGCAATTATGTTTGATCTACTCACTCATGCTGATCTTTGAAAGAAAATTTAAAATCAGTCAGGCTAAGAGGTTAATACTCTATTGACGCCTTTAGCACGTAAAAAAAGTTTAAAGCTAAAAGTTTCTCGTTGTCGGTATTGCTGTTAAGGAGATGCAGCGAAACAACACAAGGAAATTATTAGGCAATGCAAGTTTATATTCTTCTAAAACATTTTGCAAAAACATTCCTCTCCTAGGTATCTCGCACGGGAAGGTGGCGTTTATATTTTAAATAAAAAAAGCTTGTTCTATTAAGAAGTATGACACACCTTTTATAACTGACATAAGCTGAATCACGGTGTATCACCGAAGGTTTAATCTTTATCATCGACCTCACAACTTGGTTGTGGTTTCTTGAAAGATGTAAGACAGCTAAAAGGATTTCCTTCCATGTCTAATGTGCATGTTGTTGACACTGGTCAGCTAGGAGATGAGAAAACCTCTGATGCGGTGTCAGACAGTACCTGTTGTCCTTCATTTTCTGAAACTGAGTATATAAAACGGAGCAAAGATGACTTTTAGTAGATTTTCTTTCAAGGCTCCTGGCTAATGGGATCTGCGGAGCATTGATAGCATATGGAGCAACTCCGCCTTCTTACATGAAGCTTACTGTTAGTGGAACTTAACAATAACTCTTTTCCAACCTCAATGCGAACCAATGCCTAATGGTAAAATAATTCGACACGATAGTTTGACCGTCGAAGTCCGACGATGTCCACCGTATGCTCCATGGAAAGGTGGAGCATGGACGGTGACTTGCGCGTGAATTAGTTTTAAGTGATAGTAGCCTTGTGCTGCAGCTATCGCAATCTCTCCTCCTCCCCCACCTGAGCCCGGTGACAACACAGAGACGAGAATGCCGGAGGCGGGAGAGGACGTCGGTGGCTGGCGCGGCTGGGTCCCTTAAGTCCTAGCCGCTCCTAGGTGTGCCACCACACCTCCATTTTCGGCATTTGTTATGGGAGCGCACCCCGAATAACGCCTGCCGTGCCCTAATTTGGCCACCATTTTGGTCTAACGCATCTACCACGTGGCCCGTTTGGGGGGCACACTTCGACACTGATAGGTGGGCACACACACAAAATGTATTCCTTACGAACTTTAACGCCCGTGTCTGGACAGATCCCACTACATGGGAATGGTTGGTCTCGTAGGCTACAACAAGATCAGCTATTTTCCTTGTGGAACCTACGCGGAACTCGTCCTCTTGCTAATTACTACCTTTATCGCACACGAGAGGGTTCTAGGTGGATGCAATCTTCCAGTCAAGGGGTTGGCTTCTGCGTTTTAGTCGGGCGGATAAATCTACACGACGTGCCGGTGGCCAAGGCGATATGCGATGCGAATGGCTTGACTGCTCAGGGCCTTGCCATCTCCAAGATAAGGCGTCGACTGTTACGTCACAAAAGTCAGCAAAGAAAGTGAACACCAGGTAAGGTAAAGACATTTCTTTCGAGTTATCCATTATGTTGTTTTAATTCCAGAAAAATTAAATTGGCTCAAGGATTGGAGGACCTGCAGGTGACAACGCCCCCTTGGAGGTGTAAGCTGCCATGCACCACGCAACTCTTCAACGTCCCCAGACACACGCATATTCAACTCTTGTATTGGTTTGATGAAAAACGACGTGGAGATCAGAAACATACTCGCCAAGAAGAATCGACTACACAAAGCCTACATGGACCACCGAACTGATATCAAGGAAGCGGCTTTCGTCGGAAGCCACAGCCGTATGAAGTGACAACCACGGAAAATGCAGGACTCATGGCTGTCCTTCAAGGCCGAGGATTCAAATGTATGTGGCCTGCATCGAAATGAAAAGGTTATCTTTGTGCTCATTGACGTTGCCTGACGCTGTCATTGACCGGTACCTCCATGTGGAAACAAATGAAATGAATTTCACACCTTTCCTGCTAGAAACCATGGGGACGGTGTAACAACTTTCAGGCAGAAAGATAAAGATGGTTTTTGTTAATTTCAGCCTGAATTTGTTAGTTGATTATGTTGTAAACTTTGTTGAGATTTACGAAAACGCATATCGTTGGTTAATATGAACAGTTACAAAATATACATGAAAAAGCATGTTGTAATCGTGGAACGTAAACTCCATCCAAGGTGTGCCATATTACTGTTGCTCATAAGTGGTCGGCAGATCTATTAATGGTGATTATCGTGCAGTTAATAGCCTTTCAGGTTTTATTTTTAATTCCGATCAAATTTAACTACTAATTTCCACATTACAGCCGGCAAAATAATAGTAATAATTTTACTGCTGCAAACAACTGTGGGATTTAACATTTCTATACTGGCTTTAAAGAACCATAGACATCATATTAGCATAAGAACGCACGATAAAAAAGGCTAGACCTCGAAGCATAATCAGGGTGTCAGAACTTAATATGACTTGATGCTGACAAAAGTACAAAACATCCGAAGTTCGTGTCAATTGAAGAGAAACAGGCATGACTAAGTAACTCAGTTATAGGCATTTTTGGAGGCCTGTTGCTTTGACCGTACAAAATGCCTAACCATCGTCGGACCAATCAACGCAGTCAGGAGCCTGTTATTGCTTTTGCTACTAAATTTACCTTTTTTCTGCCAAATCCAAACGCTTTGGTACGAGTCGGTTACTTTGCTAAAACAAATTAGTCAAAGTCATTTGGGCATATATCGATTATGAATGCAGGTTAACGCTAAGTAACGATAGAACATATTAACAAAGATGCTTAAATGCGCTTTAGATTAGGGAGAAGCATGACTGTGATGATTTTATATTGATTAATATTTTAGAAATGCGGAAAAGTCTGACTAGATGAGGGTACTAGTTGAAGATCCTAAACTGTATATGCTGCAATCTTCTTTACACATTTCCATTGACCAGCACGTGGAAGTTCAGTTCATTTCAGTTTTAAATAGGGAAATATAGGCGAAGCCTTTGAGCTCCCTATTGATGTCAATGACACTGTAAATTAAAAAAAGGCTGACATATAATGGACGTTGGACAAAGGGTTATCTCCCCGACACACTGCAGAACATCGGACAAACAATTATAAAATAATGTTACTCAAAAAAGGGAGTGGTATGTTATATGACACGAAAATTTTGGATGGGAATATGTTTCAGGAAATGTCTTAGGTTCGGATGTCGTGGTGGTACTTATGGCTGTACTGGTCAAATTTCCGCTTAAAAGTTGTCAACGGATGGGGGCATGATTATGTCAGCAGGCAGAGCATTCCAGGCCTTAATCAATTTGTTGGAGAAGAAGAACCTTCTTGTATCGAGTCTTGCACCTGTCACAGGTAGTTTAATGAGATGTCCTCGCAAATAAGTGGTAGTGGCCAGATATTCGGAGCGTTACAGTTGCCCATAATCATAACTTCGGATCGAATAGCAAACGATTCTAAATCATCTATCAGTCTACTGTCTGACTGCGTATCATTTCTAGGGAGAAGCATGACTGTGATGATTTTATATTGATTAATATTTTAGAAATGCGGAAAAGTCTGACTAGATGAGGGTACTAGTTGAAGATCCTAAACTGTATATGCCGCAATCTTCTTTAAACATTTCCATTGACCAGCACGTGGAAGTGATGTACCCCCCCCCCCCCCCATCACCCACCGAGCGATAAATTTCTGGTTAACACTAACCCTTTATCTACCCCATTTATATTTAGCGTTATGCCACCAGTAATACTGGGGGCGTACTTCTCCCGCTCAAAACCCATGTTCCTTCACACAGCATTAGTTTTGTGGACCATATAAATTTCATAATCCAGAATGGCTCACTGCAGTCTGATTAAGGCATGGCAGAAAATGATGTTGTTAAGACTGGGGTAACTATGTTAGGGTGTGTATAAAAGTGGGTGAAAAATATGGAATATTTTGTGATAGTCTGTTTCCCCCAAACACCCGACCCCACTTTTACCTGAGGTATTGTGATCACAGGTACAGTTAAAGGATTTTTATCAGACAAATTTTTCTCTATGGGTCACCTTACGTATCTGCAAGTCATTGTTCACCGGTAAAGACGACCTCAGAGGCATATGTTCAGACAGACACAAAGTAGTTCAGAGTTGAACTGTTTTGTTGAGCTTGCCAATCCTACTTGCAAGAAAAGACTGAGCGGTTCCAAAACTTCAGGTCAGATAGTTGGGTTAAGCCCGTTTATGGACGCATGTTAGTGTAAGCTTCACACATTGAGCAGATGTTTGATCTAAGGTTATGGTTATTTTTCAAAATAAAGGGTTATGATTATTTTAATGGCTGAATAAAGACGATCTAAACTACAGACTTCTTTGTCTTCATTGAGCGCCCGTGAATTTCATATCGCCCTCGTCACAATGTGTCCACTATTCGCGTTTCAGCCATCATATTTGTCAAAAGGGGCAACTAGACGGAGGCTTCAACTTCATCCCAACGTTTAACAATTATGTTTGATCTACTCACTCTGATCTTTGAAAGAAAATGTTAAATCAGTCAGGCTAAGAGGTAAATACTCTATTGACACCTTTAGCACGTAGAAATAGTTTAAGCTGAATGTTTCTGGTTGTCGGTATTTCTGTTAAGGAGATGCGGTGAACCAACAAAAGGTATCTCACACGGATAGGTGGTTTTTATAATTTAAATAATAAAAGCTTGTTCTATTAAGAAATATGAGACATCTTATATAACTTACATAAGCTCAATCACGGTGTATCACCGAAGGTGCAATCTTTATCATCGACTTCACAACTTGGTTGTGGTTTCCTGAAAGATGTAAGACAGGTAAAAGGATTTCTTTCCATGTTGAATGTGCATGTTGTCGACACTGGTCAGCTAGGAGATGAGAAAACCTCTGATGCGGTGTCAGACAATACCTGCTGTCCTCCGTTTTCTGAAACTGGGTAAATAAAACGGAGCAAAGATGACGTTTAGTAGATTTTCTTTCAAGGCTTCTGGCTATTGGGATCTGCGGGGCATTGATAGCATAGGGAGCAACTCTGCCTTCTTACATGAAGCTTACTTTCAGTGGAACTTAACAATAACTCTTTTGAAACCTCATTGCAAAACAACGCCTAATGCTAAATTACTTCGACACAATAGTTCGACCGTCGAAGTCCGACGATATCCACTGTATGCTCCATGGAAGTGTGGAGCATGGACGGTGACTTGCGCGTGAATTAGTTTTAAGTGATAGTAGCCTTGTGCTGCAGCTATCGCAATCTCTCCTCCTTCCCCACCCGGAGCCCGGTGTCAAGACAGCGACAAGAATACCGGAGGCGGAGAGGACGTCGGCGGCTGGCGCGGCTGGTCCCTTAAGTCCTAGCTCGCTCCCAGGTGTGCTACCACACCTCCATGTTCGGCATTTGTTATGGGAGTGCAACCCGAATAACGCCTGCCGCACTCCTTATGTGGCCTCCATGTTGGTTTAACGCATCAACCAGTGGGCCCGTTTAGGGGCACACTTCGCCACAGATAGGTGGGCACACACACATAATGTGGTAAACGCCTTTTCGCTATAAAAACAGCCTGGATTTTACTGGTACTAAAGGCTACCCGAAGAGTCCCTACGATCGCATAATCCTACCTACTTGTCTATATACTGAAAATACCGTGTTCACCAAACGACAAAGTGCGGAAGCATATTACTGGGACAAAGCAACCGTCAGGGGAAATCGCAACCTCCCTAAGACAATCAGAGCCAAATATCGCCAGGATCTATGGATTGACTAAAGTTCATAAACCTGAAGTCCCATCGCGACTGCTAAAAACATTAATCTGTGCACGCAATTACAAAATTTCTTAGTGGCTATTCCAGCAACTCCATCCACTTACGAGAGATTGTAAAACTTCCATTTAGAACTCTAAAAAGTTTCTAGAGAGACAAAAGTAGTGTCAACACAGGACATGCACAATAAGCTGAACAATAACAGTGGCCTCGTTATGCTCAACTGCTACCTGCCCTTTGAAAGTATGGCGTTCATGATAAGGGACGCATTGATATGAGGTTCATATTTTAACCTGATTGAAAAAGACAGAGTGAAATCCAGGGAAACTCCTGCCGTTAAAGAAGACAATTGCGCCATCTGATTTCAGGACGTCTTCCCGCCGAATGCAAGACCAGTGGCCAGTCTACAACACTGTTCTCAATAAAAGTGACAATGTGCATAGTATTCAATTTCTTCGATTGATTTTGTATGCCAACTTATATATTCGAATAAATTTTTTTGAAAAACTAAAAGCATAATTTTGTTAATTAAGTTATTTTTCGATAGCCTATCACATCTTACCTAAATTCAAAGATAAAAAAGGGTTCCTTATAGATTTAAAATTTTTTTATTATAAGATTACCAAGACCATCCCCTTCTCATTAAAATTGTGTCGTATGTGTTCATTTATTAAAATCTTTCATGAACTAAATGATCTTGACAGCATCCATCGCAAACGTTTGGGAGCATTGTGTTGCATACTCCTATTGATTAGGATGAATATATGCTATTTGTAATCTTGAAAGCGGGTAGTTGGAAGTCACAAGGTCAACAAAAATGAAATTGCCAATCAGGTTCAAAAGCTGCCGGGCAATGAAAAACTTATTTTAACCCTTAAGCTATGTTTCGATTTTCTTTTCGGGAAAAAAGCACCGGCTGCGTTGTGGCCGTCTCCTTCTCTTCCATTTATCTGTCACAGTGCTGAATCCTGAGGTCTGGATTGTAGACTTCTCTGGCGCCCGATAAAAAAGCTCATTTTTTCCTATTAATCAGCCATTTTATCACAACCTTCGTCTTTCACATGCAGATTCTAGCATTTCTCAAACATACGCATAATCATCTTAGCTACACGCAACCATATCCATACTAATATAGAACCGAATAGTTGGCCATTGTGCAGCGAGTTCGGTGAACACCGCAAGATATTACGTACGTGAGTTTGCACGAGGCTATGACTTGGAGGCTTTTAAATACGTGCGTGGTCCCAAAGTACTAGCTTACGCAAGCATAGTGCACTTTAAAAAAACTTGCTTTATTCGTTTTATATGAATGTTGTCGTTTTTATCTCTTCCAGCTTTCTTCAAAGCTGTTCTTGCTCATCAATATAAAAGTACTTGTAATACATATTTTGTGTTTTGTTTACCCGAAGGCTGTTCACTTTTTCTTTTTTTCTATGGATTAGCTCGCACTGGTTTTCCATTTGTTTTTATGATGTGTACGTTAATTTAGGCCTATATCATGCGAAAGGTCACTTAGAAAGTACGCATATGGGTACCGGCGTTAATATTTTCCTGTATTAGTAAATTATGTTCATTGTAAGAGTGAGGCTTTTGGTTGATAAAGAATCAACGTATCAAGTCTGTTAATAATTATATTCGCTACGTATCTTTTTTGATGTTTCGGTTCGATTTTGTCTAACGGAATCCAACATCTCAAACTGGCTTTTAAAATTTAACTTGGAAATATATATTTTTTCTTCCCAAAACTATGCCGCAAAAGGTTTGTTGCCTGTGATGCAGAACACGATGTGGAGAACCCGTCCATATTGTAGCGCTACTCAGACTTCGCAGTCAGTCCAACTTCTATTTGTGCTCTGAGAGTCAAGCTTCAATGACTCCTTCTTAACGTGACCTTTGGCCCTCTCACACATGTGTACTCCCGGTGCTTTTGTTTGGGGCAGGTCACCTGTGTGAAACGCGTAGACGAATTTAGGAGCTGCGCACATTGCCCGCTAATGGCTGACTTTGACTGTGGCTGGGTTCTGGGAATAGGAATAGAGTAAACTCGAATGATCAGCGCATTTTCCTTACGTAAAACAATCTGAGGTGCTGGAAGATATTAGGAGGCGCTTTAAGCTGTGGGTTGGAAAACTGCCAATTGACATGATAATCCGGACCTCACGGTCTGCTCAGTGTAGGTTTCTGTTGAATGAATGACTATCGGATGGAGAGTCAGGTTGCAATGTGACCTATATGGAACTCTCACTCCGCGAGATCCAAGGCGGGTGTGGTGGCATACTAAGGCTCGGCAGAGGCCGCACCAGTGTGTGCTCTCCCGATTTACGTCTTCCTGACTTGCTTATGGTACCAGGAATGCAAGAGAAATTTCGGTAGAGGCAGTGCAAATTTACTCTATATTTAATCTAATTCACGTGCATTACCATTCTGCGGAGCAGCTGGTGGACATTGTTGTCCCCGAGGGACAAACTGTCGGTGAATATTGCGAAGAACGTGTGTGCATAAAATTTGTTTTTAATGTTTCTCAAAGTTTATATTTGTAAAACCTGTTATATATGTTAACACACATCATAATTAAAAGAATGGCAGCAGTAACGGTGCCTGTTGTGTGTTTCACAGAAAGTCTCCTGTTGAGCACTCACAGGTTAAGAAAGGGGTTCGGATTTAGTAGTAGCAACACATTGGCTTAAGGTACAACGCTGCTTCATTTAACACATGTTCGATGTCTTTCAGTACCATCTGTCTCCATGTGAAGGAAGTCCCTTTGAAATTCCTTAAATATTTTGAAGAGTGAGAGATATTGTAGAATTCGACAGAAGAAAGGCGAATTGAATTCATTGTGTTTTTTGTGATGTCTTCGTATGTAATATCTACGGTCACCGTTGATGTCACGTTTGGCAAAATCAAATGGAAATGGGTGTTGATCTGACTGTGTAAAGGACTGATTTCGATGAATGGGTCCTAATAAAATGGCAGATTTCATACGTATAAGGGAGCTTTTTCGTTAATATTAAAACAAAAGCTAGCTTAATCCCATTACAGTAAAAATACGGTTAGTAATATTAAATGTCACCTTACCCCGCGTTCAATCCAGACGCTTATGGAGGAAAATATTAAATGGCATTTGCATTGCATCTTGTTCCCTTGCGATCCTATTTCCAAGAGTTCGCAGTTGGCAACCTTCGCATTGAGCAATTCCATGTGCATCTGTGTTGATAAGGGCAAACTATTGTTGAGAGGGACGCTAATTTCAGCTGCATTTTCTAATAGATGCACCACAACTTCGTGTAGATAAACTGACAGTCCTTTTTTCGGACATTTGTTTTTCGCCTCTGAATGCATTTAAATAGTAATAAAATTAGGAAAATAGTTATTATAAATAACATATTTTATCAATGTTATCGAACAATTTTAAAAAGTAATCTATAAGTAAATGTAAAAGGTCTCATTTGGAAAACCCCAAGGGCACAAAAGATTACGCGTTGGATGTTTTTTTACTTCAAATGCATTTAAAATGGAAAAAAGAAGGTAATTTTGCAAAAAGCTTTGAGCTTTTAAATTAAATGCATAATATATAACACAATGTATCTTAAAAATGGAAATATGGAACCTGCTATCTGATGAAAACGTACCGCTCGAGTAAAAGCACCCCTTAGCGCAAACTGTAATACTGAGCAGTAAGCAAAGGAGCTTAATCATGAATCTGCCTTTTTAACTGAGGAATTATAACCGATTATTATATAATCTTCTTTATCCTATACTTTTTGTTCTGTAGGGCGTAAGACAACCATTTGTTTTTGGAAAAACATCTGACTTTGACACAACCTATCAGCGGAGGTATGATCTTATTTTATCAGTCGGTATGGTGATATGTTACGTTTCTCAAATTAACCTTAAGCTGATTGGTTAGAAAACGCTGAAAAAAGCTTCTCAGAGGATTTGCAGACAAAGGGACAGAGGTGTGCGCTTCATTTTACAAACTAATTTTCACACTTGTCAGCGTTCGACTTTTTCATTGTATAATGCGCACCTTTATAAGTTGCATAGTATATAAATCTTATATTTTGCAGCAATCTTATGCAAAACGTAAGCAACGTAAATTTCATGAAGGTTATTTATGTTTACTGAACATTTTATAATCACAAATATTCATTGAAAGTATTAACCTACGACTCTTATTGATTTCACTCATTGATACGATTATTCGAGTTTAAAGTATTTTTTTCTTGGATAATAGTTAGGTCTGTGTATTGTCATATTGCTTTTCACAAAAGATCCTGAGGTTACATTTGCCTGGAGTTTGCTCATCAGGCAGTTGCTCATTCAAGTGCATGTTAAGATTTTGTTAAATGACGCCATTTACTTTATCTACGTATTATTTGACCTGACTCACACACTGTCGTGTCTAAATTTGAATGAATAATTTAAAGTACATCTGCTCTTATTATATGTACTTTTTGGATGGATATGAGAATCAGAAACCTTACACTACAGAACACTGCTTTAACAGTCTGGTATATTGAAGGAAAATATGTTTGGTTGGGGTGAATTTGGATGCTTTCAGATATCCAGGAAATTTCATATTTTATTGAAAATCTTAGAACCGGACTTGTTTTTGTGCGTTTGGATACAAACTAAGAGAAATGAAAGAAAAGAACAGTTTCGAGTTAATTTCTTCTGGAACGGGATAATATGCTTTTAAGTTAATCTGAATCAGGTAATAGCAAATGTTAGGAATCATATTGTATTCTGGTAAGTAGGAACGAATTCAGACGAAAAATATTTTATTTTCCCACTTCTGGCGTTTTGCAACAAAACGCATTTGTAATCCTGTTTGATACTAGTTTGTTTTGCTACACAGAGAATTGAGACCAAAAACCAAATAGGTATATTGGGAAGACCTACAACGACTGGATTAACAGGTGCCACAAAGTGAAAAATAGTAATGCATTTTAACGTTAGAAGATAGAATAATAACAGTATGAATAAAGGGATAATATAATAATAACCAGATAGTAAACGATTACCGAACATTACAATACTAGTGGAATATAATGTTAAACAATGAGAGAAGTGCAGCCGGCTACGAGAGGGAGATGAATTATTAAGAAGAAGGGTTCTATTTAGCTTGATCTTGATTATCGAAGGCATACTTGGACCATGAGGTAAACCCTGATGTGGGAGTCATCACGTGACAATATGTGAACGTCGAGATTGACGCTCAAAAAATATATGTTAAAATTGATACATTATAAGATACTTAAATTAGATACTTTATAGTTTATTTTAGTTTCCATTAATGCTTAAATGTTAGAACAAAACGAGTGAAAGACTAGAATATTTCATTAACCCTATTTAGCTGTGAATTAACAAGCTTATAAAAACCTATTTAATTTAAAAAAATCGTAGAAATATATGAAAACTGAATTCTTGCATTTACAGAAGTGTATTTTGCACTGCCTATCAAAAAAGATGAAAAACTTGTTAGATTTCCCAGTTTTAATAAGGTGGTATGACCTACCTTATTGTTAGTCAGATAGTTTGACTATGTTTGGACGTAAATGATTTCTCAGAAACACGTTTTTATGCTTAGGTGAGCCTACCAATACGTCGCAAATAACCATATGCATTATAAATAATGTCTCGAAAGTCACTAGGTCAGTAAGTGCTTTAAAAAAAAATAATCTCTTTTGGGATTTCGATAAACACTTGAAAAAGATGAAAATTCGGACATATTCACCAGCATTTCAAGGACCGTTGAAACGTTATTGTATTTCTATACCATAAAGACTATAATGAAATTTGACAAAAGGAAATATCTCTCACAGGCGCAACAGTTTGCATTAGTTATTAGTCATGTTTTGAGAATTTGCCGCTCTTCTAAAAAGTAGTAGTAGTTTTCTTATCTTTCTTAAGTCTTAAATTCACTTAAGGTTATATGTTATTATTTCAAATCTTCCTATGATTATTCAGTCAAAGTTTGTAAGCAAGTATCAATCAATGCTTAATTTAATCCTTATCCATGAGACAGGTCACTTATTTCGAAAAAGACAAAAGAGGCAGAAATATCCAAGTGTAACTTGTTTGTCGTCGTAAATTGATCATCCCAAGCTGCAGACTTGAATGCTTCTGAGGACTGAACCCATTCATTTTTGCTTACTGGTCCTGCAATTATAGGTCTAAACCTGGATTATGTTTTATTTTCGGTTATGATCTTGAATATTTACGTTATATTTATACAAACAACCTCTGGCAGTTATATCTTACGTCGTATTTGGCATGGCTGAGAAGAAAAGATTAACTTGTAAACTGTGCTTGAAACACCCCACATTGAAATCGGAAATAAAGTTTTTTTACCATGAGTGAATTATTTAATGCACTTTATTGTTTTAACTGCAATACAAAGGGGAGATTATAAGTGTAGTTATTTACCATTTACTTTTATTGTTTAATTCTTTGTGCGTTTTGAAATAAACTATCACTAGTAAAAGCAAGAAAGGTTTCAAAATCTCTTCTGGAATCGGAAACCCTGAGCTAAAGACAATGAAAATCAGGTGAAGGTAAGTGTAGGCAAGCCATTGTTTTCCAAACCAAGCAAAGCATTCAGTTTTAGAAGTTAATTTGTGCATAAAGCTGACGTTTGTTGCCATAAAATGCAGGAATACACTTGTCCAGTAGTATATTTCCTTTTTGTACGGTGAAAATCAGACCGTTAACAAAATACGTACAAGAAACTTTGAAAACTATATCATGATTTCCGCTTATCCAGATTTTAGAAACGCAGTAGAGGAGAAGATTAGCAATTTTGCACAATCTTAGTATACATTCGGATAACCTGTTTTGTCTTTGCAGTCCTAGAACGGGGCATTAAATACAAATATGGCAAAGAAAATGCTCCAATAAAAAGCGAAAAATTAAGTTCATTTATTTTTAGCTGAGACTCTATCACTTAATTTCAGGGAAGTCACAAAGCTGATAAAACTTCATCTTTTCCCCATGGAGAAAAAGGTAAAGGGTGCATATATTTATCGGAAAAACATCTAATCAACGTGCTTTAAACGGGTAATTTATAATAACATGTTTTAAATCTCACGCTTAATAATTGTCTTAGAAAGAATATCCATAAACGCTTTACTTCGGTATATGCTTTTAAGAAACATCTCCTTTTGAAGAACTTGACGATCGCATGAAACATAACCCAAATGTATTGCCAAGCGATTGAAAGTGAAACGTGTGAAATATTCACCGGGATTTAAAGGTCAAT
Source organism: Schistocephalus solidus (assembly GCA_017591395.1). Lineage (NCBI taxonomy): Eukaryota > Metazoa > Platyhelminthes > Cestoda > Diphyllobothriidea > Diphyllobothriidae > Schistocephalus > Schistocephalus solidus. The sequence continues at coordinate 20,491 of WEDG01003900.1, forward strand.
CTAACACCTGTCGCATCGACCTTTTAACTCTTTCCAACCCGTAATGAGGATGAGAGCAGGCCAACGCAACCAACGAGTTCAGAGAGCGCAGTGCCTGCCAAAGAGACAAATCTTCTGCCATCTCCCATACAACGATTTGCGTTGGAAAACTACACTAAATGGGTTTCAAATGCACAGAAGCATATTGCAAATCCTGTGAACAAAAGTGTCCTGCAGACAATTTTTAGCGGAAGAATTGCAGTTTGCCTTTTCGGTAAGAAGCTGAGCTCTCTGCCTCTCAGTGTGCCGTTTCAAGCCATGAATCTGTCGCAAGATAGTTAGCTAAAGACTCCACGTTTAGTAGTTGAATCCACGTTGAGGCGGTTTACACGATGGTCAGCTTTGGTCTCTTTCCGTAGCCCATGTTGGAATAAAATGTTCTAATCTGTCGATACAAGCGAAAATGCGAGTCCCAGGAGGTAAGTGTTCGAACCTGTGTTGAGAGTGATCGGCACTACTCGTATTGCGCGACCATCTGCTCAAAGTGTCAAATATGACAACATACGAGAAATCGTGCTGAGGCAAATAGTCAAACCAAGGGATTCAGGTCGTGGGACGATGTGGTCTGGTCTCAGCTGATTAAGAGCAAATGCCGGGGAAAATCTTTTGGTTTTTAGTAGAATAGAGATGTCAGTTATAGAAATATCCGTACTGAGCTCCTTTCCAAATACATTCTACTGCAGTACCGTTTGCGCATAAATCTACACGCAGCAACGATAACGGGCCATACGATACGGAAACCAAACAACTGAAAGTAGACGAATTTTTAGGAAAAACAACCACAGCAGGAGCCAAAGTATTCTTAGTCGATCTGAGGACTAGGAGGGCACCGGCAGTTTTGAAACCCTTTAAGGAAACTGCAGCGGCCAAACAGGCTGACTGCTACAAAAATGAGGCAGTTGATATCATCCGCGAGCCATCACATACAGTAAACGTCTACCTGAATGCATTTGAATCAATAGGCCTCCAGCATTCTGCCCTGCCTGCCATGCTTAACACGATGTGCATCAGTATACACAACCGTTTCTTGATGGAAATGTTCAATAAAGAAAGTCAGGAATGGACGCATGTATGTGCGAATTCAGGCTATAACATCACTATGATTAAGGTAGAAAAATGAATTTTAGGAGATGTCAAT
>WEDG01003901.1:0-14012 GCA_017591395.1 Schistocephalus solidus
CAGAACTGATGGGCACCTTCTCAATAGTCAGCGTATGCAGGCTAACGCGCGTGTCTACGGTTACAGTCCATGACTTTGTTCTTCGCGGACGACTGCGCCTTAACACCGTGACGGAGGAGGGGACATGCAAAGGAGCGCTGGCACTTTCGCCGCAGGCTGCGCCGATTTTGATTACAATCAGTACTGGCCAAAACGCTGTCATGCACGTGCCGGCACCCAGCGCGGGAATACAAATGCTCTGAATCAATGTCAACGGTGCCTTCAACTCAAAAACGTGGAGCACCTTTCGCTTATCTAGTAAGCACGATTTCGCGCAACACCGCAGAATCGATGATCGAGGCTTGCCCAAACCGATCTCCAAAAGTCAGTCAGGCCTTCGGCCGCTGCAGGCCTCCATGTGTAATCGCCACGGTATTCACCTGAACACCAAACCAGCGAGATGTGCTCAGACCGTCGTCTTGACGACACTCCTTAACAGGCGGAACCTGGACGGTCAACTCGAAAATAAGCTAGGAAGCTGAATCTTCCTTCTCAGCTGCCTCCGCAAGAATACCTCGACGCTGAGAGGGATCAAAGACAGGATCCCGGACACGGAATTCCTGAAGTGGATCGGAATCCTGAGCATCCACGCCATGCTAAGGCAAGTGCAACCGCGATGGAGCGACCACCCGGGTAGCATGGACGACGAGCGACTACCAAACGGGCTTCTAGGGAGATGTCGCTACGGGTGCTCGCCGACAGAGAGGTCAAAACGACGCTACAAGAACACTGAAGAAATCTCTGAAGCAAATGAAAATCAACCCGGCGACCTGGGATGACTCACGCCAAGAATAGACCGGCATGGAGAATATCCGTGAAGAGGCCACCAGGATCGCCGCTTCTAAGGCCAAAGAGGGCGGCTCGCAAGTCACAAGCACCGTGTATCAACACCGCCAATGCCCAAGCCCGGCCAACATGCCGTGCGCGAATCGGTCTGGTCGAACGTCTTTGAACTCAATGCAACAACATCAACCTCTGCCACACCTGCCTCAGAACCCACGACGACAGCGACCACCCCAACCACTGATAACGACTTCATCGATGTCCCGCCGCCCACGATCACTGGCACCATCCTCCCACCTCCACTTCCTGCACTGATCACGGCGACGAACACCACTTGCCCCACTCACAACACCTCAGTAGCCACCTCCGACTATCCGCCACCTGCTACCTCCAACAACCACCGCCGCCCCCAGCACCAGCGATGGGGACTCGGTCCTGACCTGTCCTCATTGCGATCACACATTCAACTAACACATCGGCCTGGTCGGTCACTTTCGAATCCATCGCACAGACTGGCGAAACTAGTGCCTAGAGCACCATCACACAGCGGAGACCACCGCCTCCCATGTCCTCACTGCCCACGTGCATTTCACTCATCGCATGGGCCTGATCGGTCACATGCGCATCCACGAAAGCGGAATCCACCGCGATGCCAACACATCTAGCACATTTTGTGCACCTCTCAACACCTCCCGTAGTCCTCCCAATGAGCGCGACTTACAGTACCAGCAGCAGAGCCCCCAACCCAGACTCAGCACCTCCCGACCTATCTTGTCCTCATTGTCACCGCGAATGCACATCACGCATCGGACTGGTCGGTCACTTGCGAATCCATCGCACAGAGACCAGCAAACCAGTGCTAGGAGCACCAACATACACCCGCCGCACCCAACTCAACTGTCCACACTGCCCACGCACATTCACACACCGCATGGGCTTATGAGGTCACATGCGCCTCCATGAAAACATGCGATAGAACACCACCAGCCATACCAAAACACTACATCTCTCCCCCATCAGCCTCTGCACCTCAAATGATAACACGAAACCACAAAAAATGCTCTCAGTCTGCATAGCTGATTAAGAGGCAAGTATGATTATCGGCTCTTTCTCCATGTGACTCCTCTGTTGTATACGTGGTCTGAGCTTGAGAAAATAACGAGACGATCAGCGCCGTGGGTTGGAAGGTTGCCAACTGTCAATTACACTCAGACCTCGCAGTCAGCCCAATTTGTGTTGTGTAGAGCGGCTGACGGGTGGTCTGAGAGTCAGGCTGCGATGGCTCCTTCTCAACGTCACCTCTGGCTAGCTCACACATGTGAGATGTAAGCCGTTCAACCCCCTGTTGTGTGAAACCCTGGTGCTTGTGTTTGGGGGGCCACGTCATGTATATAATACACATAGACGAGAGCACCAGCAGCTGCGCCCACTTCCGCATGAGACAACTGACCAGCTCGGACGGTGGTCTGACTGTGGGGGTGAGGGAGAGAGTGAGGTCGACGGCTCAGCGCATTTTCCTCACTATAAACAATCTGACGCGCTTGAAATTAGCACGGTGCGCTAAAAGCCGTGGCTTGGAAGGTTGCCAACTGACGGGACAACTCGGACAGCGTGGTCAGCCCAATGTGTGTTTTGTGTGGAGTGGTTGTCTGTGGACTGAGAGTCAAGCTGCAATGGCTCCTTCTTAATGTGGTCTTTATGGCACTCCCTCTCCGTGGTATCAGAGCCAGGTGTGGTGGTACGTCCAGTGGCAGCTCAGGCCGCGCCAGCCACCTGCACCCTCTCCCATCTCCGGTCTTCTTGACTCTGTCATGACACTAGGCTCAGGTGGGGGAGGGGGAGGAGAGTGCAGTAGCTGCAGCGCAAGTCTAATATCACTTAAAACTAATCCATGCGCAAGTCACCATCCCTGCACAAACTGGTATGGAACATACGGTGGACATTGTCGGACTACGACGGTCGAACTGTCATGTGTGCACGCAGAAGGACACCAACAGGATCACGGGAGGTGAGAACGATAATTACCAGCTTATTCGCCTTCGTCAGTCTGCTATAAACAATCCAAGATTTGGCTAAATTGGGACTGAAACTCGTATAATTTGGTCATGCAACGTTAAGTTTAACGCTCCACCACTGAGAAATGGGCTCGTCGTGTCAGGCAGGATTGGGAATACTAAATGTCGTAGAAGAGTCGTAGACCAATCAGTCTAGAGGACATGCTCATCCCAGGTTATGTGAGCCGGTAGTTTGGTTGATAACGACTACTAACCGGAAGTGACGAATATCCTAATTTTTGAGGACAGAGCATATCCAATCAAAAAAGGCGCCACGAAAAAAAGGATAAAAATGGCAGAAAAGTTGATGTCGAGGTACGGGAAAGAGACACTAGCACAATACTTGCATGACTTTCTTGCCTTAAGGTATATTTAGCCACATCACACCTGACCCACAACAGACAGGCTTAGAGAGAAATAAAAACACAAAGACTTACACATGAAGTTCAGACTGTGTGATTGCTCGAAGCTTGGCTGCATAGCTAAAATCACGAAAATAATATGTTACCACTCGTGACACGTGGTTAATAATAGGTACTGATTGGGAACGATATCGGAATACGGTGATAGCGGAGGGCTGGGTTAGGCCATGTAACCCTTATACCAGTCAGACACCGAGAATAAAAATCCAAAAAGGGTTAGGAGTGGCATTACCACCTGACCTTTCCGAATCGAATGAGCCCCTCTCGAGGTCCATTTTTGAGTCCTGTTGAAAATTAAAAACAGTGAAACGATCCTTTGAAAATTAGTGCGCACCATGAGTGAAGCGAGTAAAAATATGCCCAACGATTTCTCAGACAGCTTGAAATGGCTACTATGTGGTTGCGCACTTACAGGCACTGTTGTCGATGAGCCACATTCAATAAATTAACTAAAAAGGCATTAGTAAAAGTCGCACCAGCTTGCGACTGAAGTAGAGCCAGAGAGAACGCTCCACATCAATACTGGGGCCCCAAGTATGCGCGAGTTTGAGAATGCTCAGCAGAGCTTGGCGTGAAGAGGATTCATTCGGTGTCGAGTCCTAGAAGAATAAAACCGGACACCACATAAGACAAGGTGATGACACAGATCGCAGCTTGATCCTATCGGGGGTAAAATCGACCTACCCCTAGAAACTGCGTCCTTACTAGCCACACGACAGTAGCAAATTTGAGTGTCGAGCTGCAGGTGGTGGTGACCTGAAAGAAGAGTTAAACATTAAAAGTGACTTGTTTACAGGCAATCCGTGATAAGAACAGCGTAAAAGTTTAAAAAAACATCGAGTGCTACTCCCGAATTATGGGTTTATTAAAAAAACACATTTTCAGACAGATTTATAAAAGGAGTGGCTGAAATCAAAGGGTGCGATGACACGGTGGGTATAAGCCTCATGCAGATGGCAGATAGCGCGTTATCGTCAAGAAAGGATGGCTTAAAATGGGGCGATCGTAGGCCCATAGGCCTGCATAGCACGGACCGAGGTCGACATGACAATTAAACACTGTTAAGATTCTGTTCAGCGCCAGATCCTGAGAAACCTGTAAAGCACACGGCAGCGGCATGAACAGATATATTTTTGGTGCAGAAACTTCCGTTTTGTGTGAGACCCAGGGCCTATAGCAGACACAGGCAATCACACGGCGACTAGCAATCGACAAAGAAGATTTAACATAGGTTGTGGACCCTCCCAGGTCTGAACGGAAAGTTCCGCATTCATGCTGCAGCCAGGATTAGATCGGTGCACGTCACCCTTAAGTGACTGCACACGCCGATCTTCGAATTGGTGAAAACATTGCGCAGTATGCAACTAGTTTGGATCCTAACCTCGGGTACACGACCTCGATATCTGGGGATATAATTGACTGAGGACGACGAATAACTCAGAAATAGCCATTTCGGTGACCTCTTTTTCTATGCTAGCAAAACTTTTCACATTCCTGAGTGCTCAGCAGCACCTCAGTGGTGCGGGAGGGAGGGCGGTAAATGAAATACGACTTCAATATTTATGAAGGAGAAAAGCTATAGAGTAGTCAGTAGACAGCCTTTTAACTGCGGAAAATTGCAAGGCGTGATCTGTGTGACCTGCGCGCAGACAACAGTAACCTGCACAAAAAATAAGATATTTTAACAGTACCGACAAATACAAGAAAGACTGGAATGAACATTCTGGCTCATTAGCCGTCATCAGCCAGTCATATCTAATCCCAGGTGGTGCCCCACCTGAGCATCGAACCCGTGACCTGTTGATCAGAAGGCCATCACACTAACCATTGATCCACGGACTCGATGTCTTGCCGGTTTAGAACGGGAAAATGGACACCCGTTGATAAACGCTCACCGATTGTAAAAGGAACTCACTCGTCCTGCTCTATCTTGGGGTTCACTCTAGAGCCCTGCCAGCAGCCATACAGCGTTTAGTAAGAGTAAAGGCAGATTAACAGTGCTGACAAAGACCAGGGAGACTGGAATGGCCACTTCTGGCTCATTAGCCGTCATCATCCAGATATCACTACGTGGCTCCCCCATTTTCGGCTCATGACAACGCTGACCAGTGCACAATGAGGATGCCAACACACTTTAGCTGTCTTGTTATGACAAGAGAGAATTCTCTAATGCAAGCTGACAGGAATAATATTTGCGCCGTCGCCTCAGAGCATTGGCTTCCACGCCCAAAGCAGTTTCTCATGAAGCTAACTGGCAAGGATCTGACCTGAATAAACAGTCTCCCAAGAGGGTCTCCGCGTGGCTGCTACACTCATTGTGTCCAATCGTGAACATGCGCCATTTTGATAAACGGTACCACAACGAGCAGACCAGATCCAGAAATTTTATGATTTGTCTGAGGAGAGAGAAAAATTATTTGAAAACTACACTAATCCAACTGTCCAACGTGAGCACGCCATATCCACTTTTTGGCCCTGGCATGGACGCCATAATGTGTTTGAATATTCTAGTTAGTATTTTCTGCTTTAAATGCGTCCTTCCTCACTGAGGGCGTTGAAGTAATTGTCTCAGCCTGCCCATTTAAGCAATACGAACGCATGCGAAAATTATTCTCGGGCGGGACTCCCATAAAAACCTAAAATATGGTTATGGCTTTCAAAAATTTATCAAACCAGCTTTCGGCTGAATTTAGGATGGACCGCGTCAGGTCCAAAAATCCGTATTCTGACTGTTAAATAAACTAGCAGGAAGAAATGCAGCAAAACATGAGACTAACAGGCATATAAAATAGGCGGGTTGACAAAAACCATGAAATAAAATGATATTTGTACAGCTACTGAAATAAAAGCACGTACCAAAACGCTAACTTGGAGTAAATCAGTCTGAATTAAGCCTTTTTAAGGCTCAAACCAGTGTCGACCCGGAAAACACAGCACATCCTCTGTCATGCAGCGGCGAAACACGTGCGTCTGCGCTTTTACCTAGTGCCTATGCTGTCAAGTATGCTATATTATATAACCTATATACAACAAAGGGCATTATGAAGTTATCTGTAGTCACGGGAGAGGGAACCAACCGCGAAATCGCTAAAGGAGGTCGTAAGTAATTATTATATTATATATTATATTATATATTATATTATATATATATATTATAATATATTATAATATATATTATATTATATATTATATTATATATTATATAACCTATATACAACAAAGGGCATTATGAAGTTATCTGTAGTCACGGGAGAGGGAACCAACCGCGAAATCGCTAAAAGGAGGTCGTAAGTAATTATTATATTATATTATATATATATTATATATATATTATAATATATATATATATTATATATTATATTATATTACATATTCTATTATATGTTATATAACCTATATACAACAAAGGGCATTATGAAGTTATCTGTAGTCACGGGAGAGGGAACCAACCGCGAAATCGCTAAAGGAGGTCGTAAGTAATTATTATATTATATTATATATATATTATAATATATTATAATATATATTATATTATATTATATATTATATTATAATATATATTATATTATATTATATATTATATATTATATAACCTATATACAACAAAGGGCATTATGAAGTTATCTGTAGTCACGGGAGAGGAACCAACCATGAAATCGCTAAAGGAGGTCGTAAGTAATTATTATATTATATTATATATATATATATTATAATATATATTATATTATAATATATAATATATATTATATTATATATTATATAACCTATATACAACAAAGGGCATTATGAAGTTATCTGTAGTCACGGGAGAGGGAACCAACCGCGAAATCGCTAAAGGAGGTCGTAAGTAATTATTATATTATATATTATATATTATATTATATATATATATTATAATATATATATTATATTATATATTATATTATATATTATATTATATATTATATAACCTATATACAACAAAGGGCATTATGAAGTTATCTGTAGTCACGGGAGAGGGAACCAACCGCGAAATCGCTAAAGGAGGTCGTAAGTAATTGATGAATGGGCGCAGAAACGACCAAAATATTCCAGTACACCGCCCACAACTTCTCGATGTCAACTACACCAAACGGAGTCACGAGAGGACATTGCGGGCGTAACTCGTCAGCGCAGCCTAGAGAAGAGTAGAAGAGAACTCATGAATAAAGAGGGCACAACAGGCGGAGGGAAAATCTGAAAAAATAACTCTGACAATCTACCCGTGGTTTCCGAGTGTTTTCCTAAGCGAATTCGCATCATCTTTCGGTGCAGATATTTGAACCAGCCACCCGAAGCCTTGAAGGACAGAAGTAAAAAAACCGGTATGGTTAAATGCGAAAAAAGCTTGATAAATGGAAGGAGGCAAATAACCAAGCGATAATTGGGTCTGTCAGCTGACCTCCCGACACGGTAATGTGGATTCTTGCCGGATTTCAGGGAATGAGTAAAAGGGAGATGGTAACGGAGCCGATCAAACACACCAAGCACTTTAAAGTCTCGCCTCATGTCTTAGCAAAGTTCCACAGACACAGACATCCAGGTGGAGCAAAAACTACACCACCCACCTCGAATTTAAACGTCCAACCTAAGTCCCTTCCTTCTTATTAAAGTGCTAGCTGTTCTGCAGTGCCACTGCTAAATGAAATCATAGACAAGGACAAGAAGGTGAGTATAGACGATCATAATGCATTCAAATTTGGATCACGAGACAAGTAAGACATGACGCTAAAGAAAACGAAGGACGGAAAAGGTAAGTGATCCATCTAGGCGTGTCACACATGATCAGATCTCAGTTGCGCATATACGACGTTCTAATTGAATGGATCGAATCTCACTTTGATGAGAACGTTATACACTTCGTAGCAATGTGGTATTGCAGTCTGACCGGAGGTACTGAGAAGGCTCAAAATACTAGGTCAGTTGGCAATCTATCAAGCTATGACGATTAGAGCGTTGCGATAGACTGGGGAAATGACATGAGGATGAATTCCCCAGTATGTGCTAACAATGGCTGACAGAGTCAACCAGTCAGTCTACGCGTGTCACGCATGACCTAGTCCCTACCCCAAGGTGCACACGGACCTTTCACTACTGTCGATACACATTCTTGGTCGGAGTGGTCTAGTTGGAGACCTTGGCCATCCACAAAACGCCAACAGCAGAAGCCTAAAACTGATCCACCTAGACTCACCCACAGCATGTTAAAGATGGTCAACGTCGAAAAAGATGAATAATCGAAGAGCGGTAGTGACACTGAATATTGTAGTAACAAAAGTGATGGTGTTAGCCAAAGCAGCGTCAGTAGTATTATTATTATTAGTAGTAGTAGTAGTAGTAGTAGTAGTAGTAGTAGTAGTAGTAGTAGTAGTAGTAGTAGTAGTAGTAGTAGTAGTAGTAGTAGTAGTAGTAGTAGTAACGGACCAGCACGACATCATGCATAGCAAAAAAGAGGGCAATTTTTCATTCTGACAAAAGATGGTACGATTTTAAACGTCCGAGGGTGGAAAAACGATAGACAGCACAAAAAACGCACCTTTTCGCCGTGACGAATGAGCAGCATCCATAAAATGCTCAAACAGGCACAAGGCGTCAAGCGTTGTTCAGAAGCCGACGATTCTGGGCACTCAGTGCAAAGCAAGCGATCAAAGACGACGCCAGTGACGTACTCCAGAGGATCAACGTCTTTCGGTTCGACTTCAAAAGCCTCACCAATATAAGTTCGGAAATCTGTTGAGACAGAAAAAGGTACATTTACGAAAGGATGCCGAAAACCGTTCTATCCCGTCGGCTGAGGGGCATGAGGAGGCAAATCTGCAGCACACAAAACGGACACAGAACCGTTATATGACGGCCACGTACACTTGCGATAAATCCACTAGATAAAAAGGCTCAGGCAAACCACACTGAAAGCGCAATTACTAGGCATGGGCGAGAACATGGCGTGGTCGGGGTCAGAAACAGATAATTCGTAGGACTTCTGTTACGGAAATTAGTGGTAATAAGGGTTATACGGGCGGGGCCTCTGGGCGCAGGCCCCTAATCCTAATCTTAACCGTAAACATAATCTTCACTTGATCCCCACCCCTAACCAGAGCAAGAACTTACACAAACAACGCCTACTAAATTAAATGTAAGTAATTAAGAATTTGAGTTTGGCGAACGTACACTTTCGATTATTCATCATCAGGCTTTTACGCTAACATAGTAGCGGGTATTGCACATTAAACTTATCCCGATTACATATCACATAATTATCTACGCGACTATAGATAGCCAACTGCCATAAACGTACTCTTCGGAGTTTGCAAACCTGAAAGTCAACTCCACCGAAATTCAGGGTACACTCATTTGCAGCTATTCGATAAAATAAAGTACGGACAAACACATGTTTAGGCGTTTTCAGTCGTTCAAGCCGCATTTAATTCAAATCAGGCCAGGAAATACAACACACATTACTAGAACAGAAGAAAGTTTGACCAAGATTCGAAGTATATATAAAAGACCCCACCAACACCAGACTCAGGCAGAACTTAACGGACATCGGCACACGCCCCGGTATAGGCCACTGCCGTCGAGTCCTGTGCACAAAGAGGCTTGAGGAATCTGGCTCTCAAGAAACGTCCAACATTTTAGCCATTTCGCGAGCAAAATTCCGCCCCAGAGACCTGCCAGTTTTTTAAGGTTACTAATGACTAGAATCTCGATGAACTGCAACAGAGTCTTCGTTGACGAACTCTCACTGATCGCTAACGGAATTCACTCGTTCCGATCTGCCTTGAGGTTAACTCTCGAAGTTGTTTTGTTGTTGCGGCTGCGATCATGCCTGATCTAGCCGGCCTCGATTATGTCACGGATTTTGCTCCTTCACGCGTGACGATCCGCGGCAGCAGACCTGGACCGTTTAATCTATTCTCTTCGCCAACGACGGATGCTGAATACCGAAGGTCCAAGAACAACTTCCATGTCCTGACGAATTGTGTCGAGACAGGTTTTGAGCTGACCCCCTCTTTGACGTCTCCAATTGGATAGTGGGGTCGATTCAAGAGAGTAACACTGAGCTCATAAGGTGGGCAACGAAGAACGTACCCGAACCAACTCAGTCGCCGTTCTTGGAGGGCTTGGGATATCCTTGCGATGTTTTCGCAGCGAGTGCGGACTGGCTCATTTGAGACGAAGTTCGTGTATTTCACTCAGAGGATGGTCCTCAAGCAGTGGTGGTCAAATACCTCCAGTTTTCGCTGATCTTCCACGCGTGTAGTCCAGCATTTACAGCCATAGAGGACAAACGCACAGTAAACGCGAATCTTTGTGGCGATAAAAATGTCGCGTCGGGTCCACAGACCCTTTCTAAGACTTGAGAAAACCCGGCGAGCAGCATCGATTCGGGAGACAATGTCATCCTTACACTATCCAATAGGCAGAAACCTCGTCCCAAGGTATTTGAAACTGTCTACCTCTTCAAGTTGACAGCCATCAACCTCGAGAGGTGTCTTCTCCTGCGCAGGGATGCAGTATGAAAAAAAACGTTTGTCTTCCCCGCGTTTATGGACAAGCCGACCGATTTAGCGATATCACTCACCCGCGACACCATAGAGTGCAGATCACCAAAACTTGAAGCTAGTAAGGCGATATCCTCTGCGTAGCCGAGATCAGCCAGCCGGCGTCATGGTGAAAGCTTAACATCGTCCTCTTCATGCAAGGCCTTCCCAAGAATCAAGTCGATAGCGCAGTTGAACAGGATGGGCGACAAAATACAACCTTGTAAAACGCCAGACCGGATATGGAATGCTTGTGAAAGATTCTTATGGACCAAAACTCGCGCAGTGGTTGCGCTGTAATAGGCCTTGATCATGGCGATGATTTTCGATGGTAGACCACCTAGTGTCATCTCCAACACCACTTCCTCCCCAGTATCAGCGATGGGAACTCGTCTGATCAACGGGTTTCGGGTTCGAGCCGCGGGTGGTGCACCACCTCAGCTGGGTATGGCAGGCTAATGAGCCAGAAATAGTCATTCCAGTCTCCCTTGTCTGCCAATAAATACCACGTAGGAACCTTTGGTATTTCTGGCGCTAAAGTTGCTGCGTCCTGCTGCAGCAGAAACATCGACGAAACACATGTCTGGGTTTTTAGCTGGCACCTATGTCGGGAGTACGGTATACCATCTTTGCAAATACATTTCATACTACTTGTAGTACTACTTGTTTGTAGAATGGGCATTACGTGGTTATTCCACAGTGGTTGATTGTCTTCAACCCAGATGTTCATTGACATTTCGGGTCTGACCCCAAAATGTCATTTCAGGATCACCCGACTCCATGTCCTGCACTTAATAATTTCAGAAATTATTTCCCCGATTATTCTCTGGCATCCACCATGGAGCATACGGTGGACATCGTCGGACAACGACGGTCGAACAGTCGTGTTGTCGTGTGTGTGTGGGGTGTAGGGGTACTAGTTAGGGGTAGCACCACACAGATAGCATTTGGTCGCTCCATTTGTCTCGTACAGGTGGTGAATGCTCCTGTGGCCGCCTTTAACTGGTACCCAACTCTCACCTGTGGCTCCTCGAAGTTGGGTTCTTCCCAGCGGCCACACCCCGGGCAACCGTCACGACCGGCGGACTAAACCAGGTGAGGGTCTCCGGTGTTGTGTGTGCCTCCACACCCGGTATGTCTGACTCCCGAACTTCCCACCTCCTCCCTCCTCTTAAAAAGTCATACGGTGGGGGCGACAGCAATCCCGTAGGCGGCCCAGGTTAACTCGGGTCGTTTTCCCACTAAAACAAAACCGTGACCCCACAGATCACAAAATACGCGGTCGTAAAACTCAAACAAACAACAATACCCCCGTCCCATCCCCCTCGCCATACCCTCCAGGCTGCTCGGTGAGTCCACTTACACTAGCAGCCTGGAATGTTCGTTCCCTTTTAGACAATCCTAGGAGCAACCGGTCGGAACGGAGGACGGCGCTAGTCGCTCGGGAACAAGCGCGCTACAAGGTGGGCATTGCTGCTCTCAGCGAGACCCGATTCTCTGAGCTGGGTCAGCTGGAGGAGGTGGGGCCGGCTACACTTTTTTTGGAGCGGCCGGCCAAAGGCAGAGCGACGCGACGCTGGTGTTGCCTTTGCCATCCGGAATGACATCGTGGGACGTCTGTCCTGTCTGCCGCAGGGCATCAATGATCGCCTGATCGCCGCCTGCCTCTTCGGGGAGACCAGTTCGCCACCATCATCAGCGCCTACGCTCCCCCAATGACGAGCTCTGATGCGGCGAAGGACGAATTCTACGAGGACCTGCACGCCCTGCTGGCGACTGTGCCGAAAGAGGACAAGTTAATTCTCCTTGGTGACATCAATGCCCGCGTCGGGACGGACCACGCTGCCTGGCAGGGAGTGCTGGGTCCCCACGGTCTCGGTAGTTGTAACGATAACGGCCTCCTTCTTCTGAGCACGTGTGCGGAACACCGTCTCATGCTGACCAACACCTTCTTCCGCCTTCCGACGCGGGAGAAGGCCACGTGGATGCACCCTCGGTCGCGGCGCTGGCATCTGCTGGGCTATGTTCTCGTCCGGAGGCGAGATCAACAGGACGTGCTGGTGACCAAGGTGATCCGCGATGCCAATGGTTTGAAAGATCACAGCCTCGTCATCTCCCAGATGAGGCTCCGACTGCCACCCCGACGAAGGCCTCAAGGTAAAAGGCTGCCAGGTAGGTTACATACTCTTTTATTAAACTTGCCTGCTCACTGTTTTAATTTCAGCAACCAAATAACCGAGAAAATGGAGGACCTGCATGCTCCAGATGATAATGGTACCGTGGAGACACGATGGTGTCAACTGCGAAATGTTATCCAGTCCACCGCCCTCGAAGTCCTCGGTCAAGCACGCCGTCAACACCAGGACTGGTTTGACAAAATGAAACCGACATCAGCAACTTACTCGCGGAGAAGATTGGACTACACAAAGCCTACATGGACCTTACGGGACTGACGCCACCAACGCAGCCTTCTTCAGATGCCCGGCGCCTTGTACAGCAAACAGCTGCGGTCTGCAGGATGCACGGATGATCGAAAGGCTGAGAAATTCGAGGGGTATGCGGATCCGCAATGAAATGAAAAACGTTTTCCAAGCCATCAAGAGCCCGTCCCGTATCGAGGGGACCGCACCGCTGCTCTAGCTCTGACGGCACAACCTGCTGACAGAGAAATCGCAAATTCGAAGCACTAAGCCGAACACTTTTAGAAGTGTCACGGTGTTCGTCGGTCATCTCCGATGCTGCCATTGACCGGCTCCCTCAAGTAAACACGAACAATGACCTGGATCAGAAACCATCCGGGCTGTGCAGCAGATTTCCAGCGGTAAAGCACCGGGATCCGACGCAATCCCACCAGAAGTCTACAAGCACGGTGGGCCCCGGTTGATGGCAGAACTTACAAAACTCTTCCAGGAGATGTGGAACCAAGGACAAGTTCCTCAGGACTTCAAGACGCGACCATCGTCCATCTCTACAAAGCGGAAGAGGCCGGCAACTCTGTGATGATCACAGAGGCATCTCGTTATCAACATCGCCGGGAAGATCTTCGCCCGTATCCTTCTCAATCGTACTGAACGGTCACCTAGAGCAGGGCCTGCGCAGAAAGCCAATGTGGCTTCCGCCGACACCGCAGGACAACCAATATGATCTTTGCCGCC